>CM051238.1:103832613-103852613 GCA_027917425.1 Gastrophryne carolinensis | reverse complement strand
AACACCTGGAGGACTGATTTTCAGATGTCCTGATGGTGGCACAGTGTTGATTTTTAGCACAGTTGCTATTACAGTGACCACCAGCTGGGGTCCTGCAGAGATGCCTGACCATTGATACTCCTTTTATGAAGCACCTGACTGAGGCCTTCTAATATTGTCCCACACTCTTTGTCAGGTGCTGCAGGATTTTGTTCAACAGGTTAAGTCTCTTCAGTCTGAAACATTGTCTGCAGATCAATACCAGAACTGTCCTGGATTCCAGCAGGCTTCCATCTGTTCCCCGGGGGCTGTTGAATTTTGGATAAAGCCTGTCTGGGGTAAATGCCAGCACCCAGGGCATCCCCTCTTTGGCCTGCACTAGGTTTTGTTCCATTTCCTTTAATTATATGCATTAAAATTAATAAAGCACATAGCTGTACAAAATAAGTCCTCACAATGCATTTCTGGAACTTGAGCTAACCCCCTTAGTTGTGTACTCATCCGACGATGACAGCTACATTACAAAGAGCCGAGTACCGGCTTGGCCTCTGGGATTTGGGTTGTGGGGGATGGGAAAAAGGCGTCAAGCATGATGTCGGACCTTCTATGGCTAATGAGTGGCTGGAGAGGAAAGCGGGGTGGATTATTGGAAATACTCCCTTCTCACTCACACTCCGAGTGCCGAGCTGCCGAGCTGTGAAAGTTGGCACTGAGGGGAATAGTAATGGTAGCCTAGTGAACTAGCTAGATTAAATCCTTAACCAAATAAAAAGTGATATAAAGGTGAATGCATCTGTACAACACCGACGCTCCCCATGCCAACTGCATGTCTATATATAACCTCATATGTTCGCCATAGCCTTTTATCAGTCTTTGCATCCTCAGTTGTCACTTTTTTTTTACAATAGTCCTGTAAGGTAAATGTGTGCTGGGATAGCCAATTACAATTTTTAATGCTGTTTGTGCAACAATGTAAATTAAAACTTCAGTATACGCTTTTAATTTTCTTGCACTATACAGTACTTATTTATGTGCCCTAAATTAAGGGAAATCAAAATTCTGTGTGCAAAAAGATGATGCTCAAAGCAGTCTTTTAGCTGCCATTGAAAAGACTAAACTTTTCCATTCATGCTGTGAATTTCTAGTGACAGTTATTTTACTTGCAGACAAACCATAGGATAGAAACATTGCTTTCAGAGTAAAAGTTCTAAGTTCTTAAGCACCCTGCTGGTATTAAGAAATCTCAGTGTGGTGCCTTGTGACTCTTTCAAACTTCTCCCAGTAAAATCCCACTGTGACAAAGTGTCAGCTTTGACAGATCAGTGTTCACTACTGGACAACTTTGAATTAATAAAGGTCAAAGTTGTCAGAAACTGCAACTGTGCCCACAAAAAGTATATTCTGTACAGAAATAATATTCAGCTAAAAATAAGAAAGTTGCAGCATTTTGAAATTTGGCCTTGTGCGTGATTTCAAAATGGTGCCCACAAACATACCTGCATTCACAGGCAGTCAGTGGGAGTCATGATAAATGTATTTGTGCATTACCCTGTGAATTATAAATAGGGATGAGCGAATCGATCCGAACGAACCCGGACTCGTTCCGAATTTCATGAAAAATTCGATTCTGAACGAATCCGAATTTCCCCGCGATTCGATTGATCGAAGTTTTCCTTTAAACTCCATTTATTTCAATTACAGGCATTCTAAGATGGCGGAAGCACAATGTCCAGACATGTCCCCTGGGGCAAAGTATCATGGGTAAGTCACATGCAGCCTATCAGCAGCCAGGAAGCCTGGTGACGTCACCGTGCTATATAAAGCGGCGGCCATCTTCCTTTTGCGCATTTGAAAATTGCATTCGTGAGAGAAAGGTGGCTGCTGCAGCTAGGGAGAGAGAGTTAGACAGGCAGGAGACAGGCAGAAAGACTCAGCAAGTCAGGGAGAGGCAGGGAGAGCCAGGGAAAGGTAGGAAAAAATCAGAGGCAGTGACAGGGAAAGTTTTTTTTTTTTTTTTGTTTCTTTTCCTCCAGCCTGAGTTTCACTAATTGCTTTAGGTGTGCATTGAATTCTGTCTGTTTAAATTACACTGGGGACTGGGGTATCCCAAAATCTCAACTACCCACCCCGCCAGTTATACTAAGCAGGCCTGTGTCATCCTGAGTTTTACTAATTGCTTTAGGTGTGCATTGAATTCTGTCTGTTCAAATTAAACCCACCGCTGCCTGGGGTATCCCAAAATCTCAGCTACCCACCCCGCCAGTTATACTAAGCAGGCCTGTGTCAGCCTGAGTTTTACTAATTGCTTTAGGTGTGCATTGAATTCTGTCTGCTGAAATTACACCCACCGCTGCCTGGGGTATCCCAAAATCTCAACTACCCACCCCGCAAGTTATACTAAGCAGGCCTGTTTCAGTTCAGCCTGTTTTTTGCTAATTGCCTTAGGTGTGCATTAAATTCTGTCTGTTCAAATTACACTGGAGACTGGGGTATCCCAAAATCTCAGCTACCCACCCCGCCAGTTATACTAAGCAGGCCTGTGTCAGCCTGAGTTTTACTAATTGCTTTAGGTGTGCATTGAATTCTGTCTGCTGAAATTACACCCACCGCTGCCTGGGGTATCCCAAAATCTCAACTACCCACCCCGCACGTTATACTAAGCAGGCCTGTTTCAGCCTGTTTTTTGCTAATTGCTTTAGGTGTGCATTGCATTCTGTCTGCTGAAATTACACTGGGGACTGGGGTATCCCAAAATCTCAACTACCCAACCCGCCAGTTAAACTAAGCAGGCCTGTGTCAGCCTGAGTTTTACTAATTGCTTTAGGTGTGCATTGAATTTTGTCTGCTGAAATTAAACCCACCGCTGCCTGGGGTATTCCAAAATCTCAGCTACCCACCCCGCCAGTTATACTAAGCAGGCCTGTGTCAGCCTGAGTTTTACTAATTGCTTTAGGTGTGCATTGAATTCTGTCTGCTGAAATTACACCCACCGCTGCCTGGGGTATCCCAAAATCTCAGCTACCCACCCCGCCAGTTATACTAAACAGGCCTGTGTCAGCCTGTTTTTTGCTAATTGCTTTAGGTGTGCATTGAATTCTGTCTGTTCAATTTACACTGGGGACTGGGGTATCCCAAAATCTCAACTACCCACCCCGCAAGTTTTACTAAGCAGGCCTGTTTCAGCGTGTTTTTTGCTAATTGCTTTAGGTGTGCATTGAATTCTGTCTGTTCAAATTACACTGGAGACTAGGGTATCCCAAAATCTCAACTACCCAACCCGCAAGTTATACTAACCAGGCCTGTGTCAGCCTGAGTTTTACTAATTGTTTTAGGTGTGCATTGAATTCTGTCTGCTGAAATTACACCCACCGCTGCCTGGGGTATCCCAAAATCTCAACTACCCACCCCGCAAGTTATACTAAGCAGGCCAGTTTCAGCCTGTTTTTTACTAATTGCTTTAGGTGTGCATTGCATTCTGTCTGTTCTTATTACACTGGGGACTGGGGTATCCCAGAATCTCAACTACCCACCCCGCAAGTTATACTAAGCAGGCCTGTTTCAGCCTGTTTTTTGCTAATTGCTTTAGGTGTGCATTGAATTCTGTCTGTTCAAATTACACTGGGGACTGGGGTATCCCAAAATCTCATCTACCCACCCCGCAAGTTACTAAGCAGGCCTGTTTCAGCCTGTTTTTTACTAATTGCTTTAGGTGTGCATTGAATTCTGTCTGCTGAAATTACACCCACCGCTGCCTGGGGTATCCCAAAATCTCAGCTACCCACCCCGCAAGTTATACTAAGCAGGCCTGTTTCAGCCTGTTTTTTGCTAATTGCTTTAGGTGTGCATTGAATTCTGTCCAAATTACACTGGGGACTGGGGTATCCCAAAATCTCGACTACCCACCCCGCAAGTTATACTAAGCAGGCCTATTTCAGCGTGTTTTTTGCTAATTGCTTTAGGTGTGCATTGAATTCTGTCTGTTCAAATTACACTGGGGACTGGGGTATCCCAAAATCTCAGCTACCCACCCCGCAAGTTATACTAAGCAGGCCTGTTTCAGCCTGTTTTTTGCTAATTGCTTTAGGTGTGCATTGAATTCTGTCTGTTCAAATTACACTGGGGACTGGGGTATCCCAAAATCTCAACTACCCACCCCGCAAGTTATACTAAGCAGGCCTGTTTCAGCCTGTTTTTTGCTAATTGCTTTAGGTGTGCATTGAATTCTGTCTGTTCAAATTACACTGGGGACTAGGGTATCCCAAAATCTCAACTACCCAACCCGCAAGTTATACTAAGCAGGCCTGTGTCAGCCTGAGTTTTACTAATTGTTTTAGGTGTGCATTGAATTCTGTCTGCTTAAATTACACCCACCGCTGCCTGGGGTATCCCAAAATCTCAACTACCCACCCCACAAGTTATACTAAGCAGGCCTGTTTCAGCCTGTTTTTTGCTAATTGCTTTAGGTGTGCATTAAATTCTTTCTGTTCAAATTACACTGGGGACTGGGGTATCCCAAAATCTCAACTACCCACCCCGCAAGTTATAGTAAGCAGGCCTGTTTCAGCCTGTTTTTTGCTAATTGCTTTAGGTGTGCATTGAATTCTGTCTGCTGAAATTACACCCACCGCTGCCTGGGGTATCCCAAAATCTCAGCTACCCACCCCGCCAGTTATACTAAACAGGCCTGTGTCAGCCTGAGCTTTACTAATTGCATTAGGTGTGCATTGAATTCTGTCTGCTGGCATTACACCCACCGCTGCCTGGGGTATCCCAAAATCTCACCTACCACCCCGCCAGTTAGACTAAATAAGCAAATACATAAAAATGTCAGGCAGACAATTGCCTGGAAGTTCGAAGAGGAGTGGCAGAGGCCATGATTCTGCAGGCAGAGGTTGCAGCAGACTAGGGGCGAGTAGCAGCAGGAGTCACGGTGAGAGACCTGATCTGCCAGTATCTGCTAGCGGTCGTGTCTCCACCAGTAACGCATCTGCCGCGGTAGATTGGTTAACGCGCTCATCAACAACATCATCACAACTTACGTCTCAGACCCCCAGTCTAGGGTCGGTAGGTTCCTCTGACACAACCCTGAGTTGGCATGCCCCAAGAGCAGTCCCCGTCCTCCCATTGCTTCTGTCCTACGCCGTTCCCTCCCCCAGCGACGTATCCTATGCTTTGGGTTCAGCTCCACTGTTTAGTGAGGAGGACGATCAGATAGAGGACAGTCAGCAGCTACTGCCCAGCCATGAAATGGAGGTGGTTTCTTTAGCTCGGCAGACAAATAGTGATGTGGACAGTGTCGTGGGTGTTGCGAGCTTTCCAGCTCCTGCGCCAGACACTGTTGATGAAACCGAGAAGATCAGTGAGGTACAGCCACAACTTGGTGATGATGATGATGATGATGATGAAGCCGATCGCACTTGGGAGCCGGGTGATGAAGGGGCTTCATCGTCATCATCAGGAGAAGAGGGGCGCAGGTTGCCCCGGAGTCAGCAGCTGAGGCAGCAAGGTGTTAGCAGCGTGGTTGGCAGTTAGCATGGGGGCACAATTGTAAAGGCTGGAGCCAAACGGGGCAGGGGCCAGGGTAGAGCACCTGCTGTGCAGCAGCCTACCTTATCGGGAGGTAGTGGAGCAGGGGTTCCTGGAGTTAGCAACAGTAGCAGTGAATCAGTGAGGCCTGCTGGTGGGAAAAGTAGCTACTCGGCAGTGTGGCAGTTTTACCTGAAGCATCCGCAGGAGGGTAACATGGCCACATGCAAGATATGTAGGCAGAAGGTGAAGCATGGCCAGGGTCCAAATGTTGGCACCACGGCCCTGCGTCAACATATGATGCGTCACCATAAAGCGAGCTGGGAGAACCGAGGCTCCCAAGGGGTGGTCCAGCCTGCTTCCTCACCAAGTGGCACGCCGCTCGCAATTTCTTCCAGCCAAGGCTCCAGCACCTCAGCCGAAGGCAGCTGTGCGTCATACCCATCCTCTGTCGCTCCTGCTCCTCCTCCAAGCCATGCATCCGCCAGCAATCCCTCAGCGAAGCCATGTCCAAGAGACAGCAGTATGCGCCCACTCATCCCACGGCGCAGAAGCTGAATGTGCTGTTGTCCAAGTTGCTGGTGCTGCAGTCGCTCCCATTTCAGGTGGTGGACTCTGCACCTTTCAGAGAACTGATGGCTTGTGCCAAGCCGAGGTGGAGAGTCCCAAGCCGCCATTTCTTTGCCAAGAAGGCAGTACCAGCGCTGCACACTTTTGTTGAACAGAAGGTGGGCCAGTCCTTGAGCCTGTCGGTGTGTAGCAAAGTGCATGGCAGCGCCGACGTCTGGAGCTGTAACAACGGTCAGGGACAGTACATGTCGTTTACGACCCACTGGGTGACTATGGTCCCTTTGCAGCAGCAGCATCAACTTGGACAGGTCACGCCGCTTCGGCCTCCGCGCTCCCTGCCCGTTGGGCCCGTAACAACGTGCGACTCGGCCTCCTCATCCTCCGACATCTCCTCACCCTCCACTGTAGGGTCTAGTCTCGGTTCCCCTCCAGTCTACCATGTGTGCAGGGCACGGAGGTGTCACGCAGTGCTTCACATGGTTTGTCTTGGCGAACGGAGTCACACAGGGGAGGAACTGCTTAAATTTACTCATCAGGAAATCCAAACATGGCTTACTCCAAGAAAACTTAAACTGGGAATCATGGTTACCGACAATGGCAAGAACATTTTGTCTGCGCTGCGCAGACGGAAGGCTGACCCATGCCTCCTGCATGGCTCACGTCTTCAATCTGGTTGTCAAGCGGTTTCTGAAGTGTTCCCCCCATATGCAAGACATCCTAACAACTTTAAGGAAACTTTGCATGCACTTCAGCCATTTCCTGATGATCCAAGCGGATAGGGGGACTCCCCTGTGTAACTTCAATGTCAACCAGTGGCAGCTCATACGTGACACCTGCCGTTTGCTTAGGCCCTTTGAGGAAGCCACTTTATTTGTCAGTCGGCAGGATTACGGGATGAACGACGTGATTCCACTGCTTCATGTACTACAGAACATGTTGGAAACCATGGCTGGTCAGGGCACTGAAGACATGGCGTCTACATCTTACGGCCACATGAACCCCATTGGAGCTGAACTGGAGGAGGAGGAGGAGGAGGGGCACAGTGAAGCACAGTTTAGGCTTGGCGAAATGGCTGGTTTATCTAGTCAGCGGACAGGAGAGGAGGAGCAGGAGCAGCCAGAGGAGCTAGAGGGTTTTGAGGAAGGCGAGACAGAGGATCCGGACACACCGTGGCAGTATGCAGTGGAGATGGAGACAGGTAGTCCATCCGAGTCACTTGCGCAAATGGCAGGAAGCATGCTCACGTGCTTGCGTAGTGACCCCAGAATTGTTTCCATTTGTCGGCGGGATGACTTCTGGCTGTCCACCTTATTGGACCCTCGCTTCCGGCACAAAATGGGGGCATTTTTTAAACCCGCCGAGAGGGAGGACAAACTGAACTACTACAAAGACATTCTACGTAGGCAGTTGGCCGATGCCTATCTGCGCCATGGTCCATACTCTTGCAGGTCTGACTTGAGGGGACCTCTGCGCTCACCTTCCACTGCCATGGCTGCTGGGGGGGTTGGCAGGAGCAGCAGCAGCAGCTCCATCAGCAGCAGCCTCAGTCTTCAGTTGCTAATGAGTAGCTTTCTACACCCGCATAGTGAGGCTACTCATGAGCAGCAGGAAGACCTGGAGCAGGACCTCAACCAGCAGGTCATGTCATACCTTGACATGACCATGCCAACACACCTTGAGGATCCGCTGGACTTCTGGGCAGCCAAACTTGGCTTGTGGCCACAACTAGCAGAGTTTGCCCTGGAAAAGCTGTCCTGCCCGGCAAGTAGCGTGCCATCTGAGCGGGTGTTTAGTGCAGCGGGGGCCATAGTTACGGCGAGGAGAACTCCTCTGTCAACTAAAAATGTGGAGAGACTCACCTTTGTCAAAATGAATCAGGGATGGATCAGCCAGGATTTCCACCCACCAATGCCTGATGCATGCGACTAGATTGAGCATGGTGCCACGTTTTACACTTTCCAAATGGTGCAAAACATATTTATGTCTTTAGGCCAATTTTTGGGCTCCTGCTGATGCCAACTTCAGGGTGTGCCTTCCAACCAATTTTTGGCCTCCTGCTGATGCCAACTTCAGGGTGTGCCTTTCAGCCAATGTTGGGCTGCTGCTGCTGCTGCTTTCAACTCCAGGGAGTGATTCATCCAATTTTTGGGCTCCTGCTGCCAACTCCAGTGTCTCTCTCAGCCAATTTTTGGCCTCCTGCTGCTGCCAACTCCAGGGTGTCTTTCAAGCAATGTTTGGGCTCCTGCTTATGCTGCTGCCAACTCCAGGGTGTGCCTTCCAGCTAATGTATGTGCTCCTGCTGCTGCCAACTTCAGGGTGCCTTCCAGCCAATTTCTAGGTTCCTGCTGCTGCCAACTCCAGGGTGTGTCAGTCAATTTTTGGGCTCCTGCTGCCAACTCCAGTGTTTCTTTAAAGTAACGTTTGGGCTCCTGCTTATGCTGCTGCCAACTCCAGGGTGTGATTCATCCAATTTTTGGGCTCCTGCTGCCAACTTCAGTGTCTCTTTAAAGTAATGTTTGGGCTCCTGCTGCTTGCAACTCCAGGGTGTGATTCATCCAATTTTTGGGCTCCTGCTGCCAACTCCAGTGTCTCTTTCAGCCAGTGTTTGGGCTCCTGCTGCTTGCAACTCCAGGGTGTGATTCATCCAATTTTTGGGCTCCTGCTGCCAACTCCAGTGTCTCTTTCAGCCAATGTTTGGGCTCCTGCTGCTGCTGCTTGCAACTCCAGGGTGTGATTCATCCAATTTTTGGGCTCCTGAAGACAACTCCAGTGTCTCTTTAAAGTAATGTTTGGGCTGCTGCTGCTGCTTGCAACTCCAGGGTGTGATTCATCCAATTTTTGGGCTCCTGAAGCCAACTCCAGTGTCTCTTTAAAGTAACGTTCGAGCTCCTGCTGCTTCTTGCAACTCCAGGGTGTGATTCATCCAATTTTTGGGCTCCTGCTGCCAACTCCAGTGTCTCTTTCAAGCTATGTTTGGGCTGCTGCTGCTTGCAACTCCAGGGTGTGATTCATCCAATTTTCGGGCTCCTGCTGCCAACTCCAGTGTCTCTTTAAAGTAATGTTTGGGCTCCTGCTGCTGCTGCTTGCAACTCCAGGGTGTGATTCATCCAATTTTTGGGCTCCTGCTGCCAACTCCAGTGTCTCTTTCAAGCAATGTTTGGGTTCCTGCTGCTGCTGCTTGCAACTCCAGGGTGTCATTCAGCCAATTTTTGGGCTCCTAGTGCCAACTCCAGGATGTGTTTCAGCCAATATTTGGGCTCCTGCTGCTGCCAGCTCCAGGGTGTGTTTTTCAGGCAATATAGGGGCCCCTCATAGTGATGCCACCTCAACTCTCTGTAATTGTGCCACTCTGCGATTCTAATAGCGATGCCTCTGATCTGCATGTCCTAATTATTTACAGTATTATTTCAGTAACCCAGCATGCATCCTATGCGTTTTACAGCAAGGCAGAATGGTTAACAACCCTATTGAGGCTCTAGGAAGCTCAGAAATAGCCATTTTTAATAGCGATTTGTCGCGAATAAATTTGGGTCGAAACGATTTTTGTCTGAAAATTCGGCGAATCAGTCGAATCGAATTTTTCAAAAGTTTGCTCGTCTCTAATCACCAAGATACATAAAGCCATAGTCAACAGCATTAGCATATTGACATATGCCCACTTCCTTAGATTAATAACTTAGCATAATGACATATGCCAACTTCCTTAGATTAATTACTTAGTATAATGACATATGCCAACTTCCTTAGATTAATTACTTAGCATAATGACATATGCCCACTTCCCTAGATTAATTACTTAGCATAATGACATATGTCCACTTCCTTAAATTAATTACTTAGCATAATGACATATGCCCACTTCCTTAGATTAATTACTTAGCATAATGACATATGCCCACTTCCTTAGATTAATTACTTAGCATAATAACATATGCCCACTTCCTTAGATTAATTACTTAGCATAATGACATATGCCCACTTCCTTAGATTAATTACTTAGCATAATGACATATGCCCACTTCCTTAGATTAATTACTTAGCATAATGACATATGCCCACTTCCTTAGATTAATTATTTAGCATAATGACATATGCCCAGTTCCTTAGAATAATTACTTAGCATATTGACATATGCCCACTTCCTTGGATTAATTACTTAGCATAATGACATATGTTGTCATGAGTTAGGTTGCCAACTAACCAACATTCTATCCACAGGTGAGAAACATGTATTTGTCTGAAAATAATGTATTGTTTGATTTTTGATACAGGGACCACACGTGCAAGAGTAGAAGAAATGATACAGGGACCACACGTGCAAGAGTAGAAGAAATGAATCAAAGGGTCCTTCAGTTGGTTGCCGATGTGCAGCAGCGGCGTGACTCGTTGGGGATCACAGAAGAAGACTAGTGTTCTGGGTCCTACCATTGTTTTGTATGTAGTTTTAAATTTGTTTTTAATCAAAATTATTTCTTTTTTAAAAGTTTTATCTGAAAATAGGGATGAGCGAATCGGTCCTAACGAAACTGAATTCGCTCCGAATTTCAGGGAAAATTCGATTCAGCACAAACCCGAATTTTTAGTGGTTCGTGCTGACCGAATTTTCCCTGAAAAAAAAAAAAATGCCGGCATGGTGGGAGCGGGGAGACCAGCTGCGCTGTCAGCGGGCAGCGGAAGCCGGTTTCCGCCGCCCGCTGACAGCGCAGCCGGCCTCCCCGCTCCCACCAAGCCGTGAAATGAAAAAAAATGGCAGCATGGTGGGAGCGGGGAGGCCGGCTGCGCTGTCAGCGGGCGGCGGAAACCGGCTTCCGCTGCCCGCTGACAGCGCAGCTGGTCTCCTCGCTCCCACCATGCCGGCATTTTTTTTTTTTTCAGGGAAAATTCGGTCAGCACGAACCACTAAAAATTGCACGTGTGGTCCCTGTATCAAAAATCAAACAATACATTATTTTCAGACAAATACATGTTTCTCACCTGTGGATAGAATGCCGGCATTTTTTTTTTCAGCAAACACTTACCGGCATGGTGGGAGCGAGGAGGCCGGCTGCGCTGTCAGCTGTCATCAGAGGACGCATCATCAGAGGAAGCCTCCTCTGATGACGCGTCCTCTGATGACAGCTGACAGCGCAGCCAGCCTCCTCGCTCCCACCATGCCGGTAAGTGTTTACTGAAAAAAAAAATGCCGGCATGGTGGGAGCGAGGAGGCCGGCTGCGCTGTCAGCGGGCGGCGGAAGCCGGCTTCCACCGTCCGCTGACAGCGCAGCCGGCCTCCCCACTCCCACCAGAGATGAGCGATTTGCGAAGTTCGATTCGGACGAACCCGAATTTCTTTGAGAAATTCGGCGAATCGCCCGAATCGAATTTTTGAGAAGTTCGCTCATCTCTATATGAACGCTCCAAAAAATGTTGTACATTTTATCCATAAAAAATTTTAAAAAATAAGCCAACCCAAAATGGCAATGTTTGTTAAAAAAAAAATGTTTCAGTGTCATTTTTTGAACAAAATACATTAACACAAAACGAATGGGCAAATAAATATTTAGAGATGAAGAGTCAGATGACCTCGAAGTGGTTTGGGTCAGTTTTAGGGGTCAAACATGGAAGATGTAGGAATGCGCAAAGTGGTTTGGGTCAGTTTTAGGGGTCTAAAATGAAAGAAGAACCTAACCGTGAAGTGGTTTGGGTCAGTTTTAGGGGTCTAAAATGGAAGAAGAACCTAACCGCAAAGTGGTTTGGGTAAGTTTTAGGGGTCTAAATTGGAAGAAGAACCTAACTGCGAAGTGGTTTGGGTAAGTTTTAGGGGTCTAAAATGGAAGAAGAACCTAACCGCGAAGTGGTTTGGTTCAGTTTTAGGGGTCAAACATGGAAGATGTAGGAATGCGCAAAGTGGTTTGGGTCAGTTTTAGGCGTCAAACATGGAAGATGTAGGAAAGTGATTTAGCTAAGCATTGTAGCAGAAGTGAGTGACCCAAATATGTAGGCGAGCACTTTAATGAGTTAAGTTTGTAGTGCGCAGGCGCAAGATCGTAAGGATTTTCATTTGGACGATTATTTATTGAAAAAGAAAATCAGAATTGAAGGGGAAACGTAAAGGATTTGTGGGAGAAGACAATGGAAAAAGGGCAAAAACGAAAGGCGACATTGTAACATGAGAAAAGAAAACGGAAAACTAACGCTGGAAAATGAAATTCTCGTACTCGTACTCTGGCATACGAACAGACGAAAACTTTACAGAAGGATAGCAATGCATGCATAGAATCGCTCGTACACTCATACGAGAGAGGGAACATTTTAAAAAAAAAACAGATCGGCACAAAAATGAAAGTCTTTTTTTGTCTCTCTGAATTATGTCTAATAGGCAAGTGGTGGGTAAAGGCTAAGACAGAAGCCACCCGGGATGCCCTCCCACGGGATGCCCCCAGAGTAGAGAAGGGGAAAATAAGGGGGAGGAAGGATGGGAGCCAGGAGAAACCACAACCCAAGGGTATCCCGCCTGAAAAAAATAAGTAAAAAGACACATACGCATCCCGCAACAAATACACCCCATGTAATAAAAAACCCCCAAGGGGGACTCACGGAAAGCCAGACGCGCAGCTCATTCAAAATGGCACTGGCAGAGGAACCTCGAGGGGCGGGCCGCGGGGGGACGACGCGATATGCATCATCACCAGGCCCCACCCCCCCGAAGAGAGCGAAAACGGCGCTCACGTGACCCGGCCGGCGCCCTGACGAGGCAAAATCACCTCAGGATATAGCTCCCACAGCCGGGGAGGGCAGTACAAAGCGGCACGGACGCTAAAAAACACCACAAAATACACAAAAAACATCAAAAAACCACAGATATCACCGCTCGCCAAAGTCAGAGAGGGGGGGGAGAGAGACGAGAAGGCAGTGGCGAGCAGCCATGGCCAGGGGGAGGAAGGGGGGACCCCAAAAGTGAAAATAAGGGGACACAGTCCCGACAACTCACCCCATCAGAAGCCTGGACATAAATGTAGCATCCCTATTAGGCTTACCATAAAGCCTATGGCCGGCTCCCCTTTGTGGTACAGGGTCTGCGGCTAGGAACATCGCTCCTGGAGTGCTTGACCCTAGTGCTCTTCTACCGTCACCCGATCTGTCAGCCGAGGCTGGGAGGCAGTGGGAGTCCAGAAACGGGTGGAAATAGACTTGCAGGGCCACAGGATTGGTTGCCTCGCTCACCTACGCAAGAGAGAGAGCCATCTGCTAACTTCGCAGTGTCACTGCAGAGGAAATTCTGGGAACTTGTTGGTTAATCCCATTTTTATAGGGAGCCGGGACACGCCACAGCTTTTCTGCAGTATCACTGCGCCACCTAGTGGCGGAATAACCCAACTGTTATGAATACCGAAGCGGGCCGTGCCATGCAATAAAGAAAAAAGGGCAGTGCCTGGGGCTCTTATGGCCAAGACTGACATAGAGTCAGCTTTTAGGCTCCCACCAGTCCCCCCGGATAGCATGCACCTGCTTGGTTGTTTTCTTGAAGGGAGGTAGTTTGTTGATCGGTGCCTTCCGAAGGGTTGTTCTATCTCTTGCTCCTATTTTGAGGCTTTCAGCTCTTTGAAATGGGTGATGAAAGAAAAAGCTGTGGTTGATTCAATGAGAATAGAGAAAACAAGTTGGGATTCACAGGACCATCCCCCAACTCAAAAGGTCATACAGGGCTCCATGGAGGACCTCGCCAATATATTTAGCAAAAATAATAAAGTATTATAAATTTAGAAGCATTTTATTCACAAAAAGTAAACACATAATACAACAGACATATAAAATGGGTGACTTTTGTGGATTAAAAAATAAAAGAAAAAAAGGGGTTTTGTTTCACAGCATATGGTTTATCTTGGGATCACAATGTCTCCAATCCCATGAAATTCATGATAAGATCCCGCAGTACAGACTAGTTTCGCTTCTCATTGAGCTTCATCAGTGTCTGCTGGGACTGCTGATTATTTCACCATCTAACAAAATATATAATCATGCTGTCAATAGACATTCAGACTGATTGAATGAAGCTCCTTAGAGTACCATTAATATAGACATTTTATTACTCTCTGTAGGAAACAAATCCTACATACCTGAGTCTGGGAGACAATTGCTGTGCATAGGGTGCTGTCACGAATGCCCATCAAAAGGGTAAAAGAAGCTCAGCAGAGCTATATAGAAAAAAGATTGAGGATAAATTAATACAATACATTTTATACAATGACCATAATGGGCAATACATAAAGAAAATTGATAACTTATAGTTGCAGTCAAAAATCAGGGACAGTGCTAGCAGTCCCATGTGTCTATATGCCTGTAAGGGGGCCTAAACCAGCATGCCACAAGGGGGTGCAAAGAAGGTTATGTATAGCAAAAATATACGAGAGAATGGGTAGCGGCGACCGCAAAATGCCCTAAGGTTCTATGGGGCTGGGGAGTGCACACTGGCCTCCCCCTAGTTACACCAAATATTGATTGCGATGGGGATAAAAAGTATACTTGGCCTGAATCCTAATAATCATAGGCAGAAGTTGCGGTCATTGGTATAGAGATACCCAATAACATAGAGAATATACCTATCTTACCTTGTGACTGCTCGTACGGGTGCCTAAGGCAAAGCGCTGTGTCGGGGGCGTCCGCGGACCGGCCAGGATGGAAGGGCCCCGCGAAAAGGCTCACCTAAACACCACGTGCTCAGACGCTGCGGCGAACTCAGTCTCCGTCGCCACTGTGTCAGGCTGGGTGGGAGACCGGGGTTGAATAGCGCGCCGGCGTCTGCGTCACTTCCGGGCGTGGACGCGCACCCTGCGCTCCAGTCCCAGTCGATGGAACGCAGGTGCGCTCCACAAACCGGAAGTGACACGGCACCCGGCTGGTAAAGGTCTGGCATCATACTCCGTTTGTGAGGGAGTTAGAAATGAGGTATTGCAGCGAATCCTGATGGTAATGGCATATACAGGGTCTCAATTGAACCCGGAAATAAAACAAAATAAACGGGTCCCCTTGTGTAACTTTAGTAAGCTAGTAACGGTTGTATATTGTACACTTAAATTATAAATAAGGTGCTATTCACACCCTTTTATCTATGTAAAAAAATAGGATCAAATATCGGCTGTCACTAACCTATAGAAGATGTTTAAAGCTTAGATGGTATGTATATGAAAAAATAATAAATAAAGCCTTCAATACCACTCCAGTCCTATAACCAGCTAGGCCCCTAAAAATGAACAGACAAAGACACAAAAGGAGGCACAGCACATAACATCCCTTATTATGACCACGTATAGCCGAGATCAAATTCAGTTGAAATGTGTGTTACCTACAATCAATATGTGTAGGAAAAAAACGATTACAATAATTGTGTCCCGGCCAAAGTTTACAGAAAAATATATAATTATTATCAATAGAAAAAAGAGATTCTTGGATCTGTTTTTTTGGGGCTCCCTATGTAGAGCAGATGTCCCCCAGCAGCGGAAGCACCACACATGTTTACAGATATGCATAGTTATTGACACAGGTTTAGTCGATCACCTAAGAGGGAGAAGGAGAGAATTAATTGGCCTTCTATCCACCCATAAGGGAGATATCATTAATAATTTACTGTATTATAGAAACGGGAGAAAGCTCGTTGAGGCCTGGCGGGGAATCAGCTCTAAAATGACTTATCCATTTAGTTTCTCTCTGGAGGGTGATTCTTTCAATATCACCACCCCTGGGACTCGGATGGATACGGTCTAGACCCACTACTCTCATACCATTAGGTTCCCGTTGATGATATTTCAAAAAGTGTCTACCGATCGGGGTCTTAATATTCCCCATACGGATATCATACGTATGCTCGTAAATCCGTTTCCTCAATTGTCTGTTGGTCTTACCGATGTAGTATTTTTGACATGGGCATATAAGCATGTAAATCACATGGCAGGATCTGCAGTTGACAAAATGTTTCAACTGAATCTGGGGAAAGGTCCCCACGGTTAATGTCTTGGTTGTATATATGTACCTACATAGGTTACAATTTTGGCACTGATAGGTGCCAGGGATGGTACAACACTTTTTCTCCAGGTCGCTCGTCTAGTGGCTGTGGACTAGCCTGTCTCGTAAGTTTCTGGACCTCCTAAAGATGAATTTGGGTTTCTTAGGGAGCAAAGATGCTAATGTACGGTCATTGGTCAGGACATGCCAATGACGATTGAAAATATCCTTAATCTGAGCTTGGTGTTCAGTAAAAGTGAGGATTAAAGCTCTGTTCTTCATTTTTAGTTTTTGGCTTGTATAGGAGGTCCTGACGAGATCTATTACTTGCCTTCTTATATGCCTTTCTAAGTGTATGTGCCTTATATCCCCTCGCTTTTAACCGTAGCCGTATGTTTTCTGCTTCCCTGTTGAAATCATCATCATGGGAGCAGTTCCTGCGAGCCCGAATGTATTCCCCGTAGGGGATACTCTTCAGGAGATGTTTGGGGTGGGCACTCGACGCCCTAAGAATGGTATTAGCTGCCGTGTCTTTGCGATAAAAATTAGTGGAAATTTGGCCTTGTGTGTCGATCATAATGGTAAGATCCAAAAAGGTAACTTTGGTAAAACTACAGTCATGGGTAAATCGCAAGTTCATGGTATTGTTATTTAGATCAGTCACAAAAGAGGATAGGTCATCATGAGCCCCCGTCCAGACGATAAAAATATCGTCTATGTACCTGTGCCAGGTCGCCACGTGGCATAGGTACTTGGACGTTTCATCCTCACTCCACAACCTCCTCTCCCACCCTCCCAGATACAGGTTTGCGTAGGAGGGTGCACACGTAGTGCCCATGGCAGTACCCTGTATCTGGTGGTAGAGTTGTTTATCAAAGAGGAAGAGGTTGTGGGTGAGGATGAAATGTAATAGCTCCAGTAAAAAAATGTTGTGGTCATGTTGGTTGATGTTCAATTCGTTGAGGAAACCTCGGACCATTTGTAGGCCCTGGTTATGGGGGATACTGGAGTACAGGGCCTCCACGTCCAGGGTCACCAGGAGGGAGCCCGGGGCCACACACATCCCATCAAGAATGCGAAGGAGGTGTCCCGTATCTTTAAGATATGATGGCAGTTGATGAACCAACGGTTGTAGGTAGTGGTCGACGTAGCGGCTGGCCCCGTCCGTCAGAGACCCCATGCCCGACACTATGGGTCTCCCTGGTGGTGCAGTGATGGATTTGTGCACCTTAGGTAACGCATAGAAAGTGGGGATAGTCGGGCATGGGACCTCGAGGAAGGAGCCAGCCGCCCCGTCAACCACCCCCCTCTCCCTCGCCTTCCTGACGAGACTGTGGTAGGCCCCCGAGTCCTCCTGCACCCTGGACATGGGGGCCCTCGCGTACCACTGGTCATTCTTTAGAATGTCGAGACACATGTTTACATAAAAGGTCTTATCCATGATAACGATGTTCCCCCCCTTATCTGAAGGTTTGATAACCAACGACTGGTTATTGGTTAATTCCTCTAAAGCTGTTTGTAAATGTGGGGGGAAGTTGTTGCCCCTACCTTGTTTTAGCATACCTAAATCTGTAGAAACCAAATCAACGAAAGTAGCCACATGGGCATTGATAGAGAGAGGTGGATAATACGTCGATCGCTTCTTAAATTTCGTTTGTTTAGGGGTAATCATCGGAGCCATGCCAGTGGCTTCAGAGGCCAAATCCAGGAGGATTTCAGTCAAATCCTCATCGGATATAGGCCTCTGCGCCAGTGGCACTTCTTCCGGATCAGGAGGTTTATGGAATTGGTGACGGCACAAAATTTTGCGTGCAAATAAATGCAGGTCTTTTGTTATCTCAAATAGATCTGTTCGGCTGTTAGGGCAAAAATTTAGGCCCAGATGGAGAAGTTCCTCTTGTGCAGCTGTCAAAATACATCCTGATAAATTAACTATATCCAGATCCCATCTTGGATTGGACGCCGTTACAGTCTGCTTGACGTTCTGTGTGAGATTATGTGCCTTTTCTATGGTGGAAATTTTTTTGTTATGGATGCGCCTTCTTCTAAGGTTCCTTTTGCGATTATGGGCAATTCTAAAAAATCCCTCGATTGCTTTAATTTGTCACCTGTGGTGTCTTTATTGAGAAATCCAACCTCCTTTTGTCTCGATTTAGATCTAGTTTGCCGATCTTCCATGCCAGTATGAGTTTCCCGTATCTGAGGGCCTCGGGGTTTATTACCCAGAAATTATTTTGATCTAATTTGTCTATTGAAAGTAGAATCCCGTTGTTGGCTTCTCGCCCTCTCACGGGATGATGAAGATTCCGTTGAGGAATACATCCGTGGTCCCTGATCTCTCCTTGTGGGTCTGGGATTATTTCTAGGCCAAATATAGGCCGATTTATTTTTATAAGCCAATTTATCCCTTTGTAGCTTGTGTTCTTTATTTTGTATGAGGTCTTTATTGATTCTCTCAATCGATTCTTTTATATTCTTGTCTCTTTCTATAAAGTACTCATCCCTTTTAAGTTTCTGGAGGTCACTTGTGACTTCCTGAATTGATGTCTCAATCACTTTCATCTGTGTTTTATGATGATCTACTAGTAATCTCATTAAAGATATTGAGCAAGATTGTAGGGTATCCTCCCACTTTAATCGGAACTCCTCTGACGTTTGGCCTAATTGTGGGAATAATCGTATTCTAAGGCCTTTGGGTATAATACCCATTTCTAGATACTCGTCCAAATAGTGGACGTCCCACCATAGTTTAGATTTTTTAAAGAGCAAGTTATGTAAAGTATTGAACATGGATTGAGTACATTCTTCATGTTCAATGGTGGATTTGCTTTCTAACCTGCATTGAGTAAGGTCCTGTATCATACTATCCCATTTTGTGCTTATTAGCTCCGTCATGGTTTCCCTGAGTAGTAACTCAGGGAAACCATACGGGGCTCCATGGAGGACCTCGCCAATATATTTAGCAAAAATAATAAAGTATTATAAATTTAGAAGCATTTTATTCACAAAATTTAAACACATAATACAACAGACATATAAAATGGGTGACTTTTGCAGGATTTAGATGGCCTAGCACAGGGTGGGCAATTATTTTTTCCATGGGTCCACATGAGAAATTAAAAATATTAATTGTATTTCTTTATAAAAAGCAGTAAATAGGTACGAGTTTATGTTATAGTAAAACAATGAAAGTGAGGTTGCCTCACATTGCATTCAGATTAACAATGTACAGATCAGAAGGTGCATAACCCACAGTGTACAAACAGGCATCAATGCATATATGTGAACTAAGAACAACCAAGTAGCAACAAGCACAATAGTAAGGTTTGACAGCAATATACCTTTGTCAGATGACAACCTATACCCTATACTCTCAACATTTCGGTTTAGTAACCTTCATTAGGAGGGAGAAGCTGTAATCATGAACCCCTGAGTACTCCTTTAAATATTGCATCCCAGCAGGATGTTGTCGGCCGTCGGCGCCGAGCGATGACGTCATCGATGGTCGCGCTGCGGATCCCGGCCAGTCCTGAGCCAGGGGGCAGTTTCTGCCCCTCATGGAGTGGGTGGAGCGCGGGGTCTGCAGCGTTCCATAGAGTGCATGCCCTGAAAAAACGATTTGTGAAAAGCAGAATGTAAATTATTGTGGAGGACTCCAATTATATGGCCGTCGTGCTTTCGGCGACAGTGTGAAAAGCGCGATTGTCCAATCAGAGTGGTACTGGAAGTGTCATTATAGCTGTTAAGCGTTGATTGGAGAGAGGAGTGGCCACGCTGCAGAGGGCCGCCCGAGGCTGCATGAAGTGCAGATGACATCGCGGGAGCGGCTGTAACCCACCAGCAAGATGGCGGCCGCCATACCAGGCGACATAACGCTTATAGGGTTGTGGAGACAGACAGTCCTGTGTAACTGCTGAAGCTTAAAGGGCAGCACAGAAGCATAAAAA